>JASFAT010003889.1:0-16926 GCA_031353405.1 Baronia brevicornis
AGGGCAGCGTTCAGGAAATTCACATAGGGCAGTAATAACTCCCCTTCAGCGGTAGCTGACATCTTATTAATATGGTTGACTATGCAGTCAACCATTCTAAGTCTAAGTAAACACTGTGCTGTAAAACATTTTATGTCTTCCTTTAAAACGATACGGATGCAAAGCAGCACGAACAGTAAGGCCATGCTCCATGTACCGTCAAGAGATATAATCCGGAAACGAACATATCGGCTACCGTATCGGCTTGCGCTATGATGCTTGACATGGACACACTCCTGGTCATCTGGTAAATCTATCGTCAGCAGTCAGACAGTAAGTGACACCTTCGGAACGAGGAAGTGGTCCTATGATGTCTAGGTGGACGTGATGGAAAAGTGCTGTCGTATTAGTGAAGTGACCCAGCGGCGACATTACGTGACGAGAGACTTTGCAGAGTTGGCAAGCAACGCAAGAACCAACCAACGCCCCCAAGCTATATAATCTTTCCTTACGCCAGGCCACACGAAGGGGTCAGACATCAGACGAGCGCTTACTCGCGCACTCAAGTGACTGAGGTTGTGGAGCTTCTGGAACGTTAAACGACGGAACGACATAGGAAGCTCACGGCTTACCCGTAGACTTGTCGCACATTAACTGGACGTTTGTTCCTGGAATGTGAAAGAGTTCTAGGTTTAAAGAGGAATCAGTGTGCAATTTCTTTAACTCATTGTCGAAATCTTGTGCTTCAGCGAGTACAGCGTAACCGTACTCTTCTATTTTGGCTTCTACGCGTGACATGGCATCCGCTACTGTGATTTCAACAGCTTTTATGCGTGCGTAATATCTCATTAATTGAGAGATGACTCAGAGTTAATTCACCTGAATCGGCGAAATTTTCTCAACTCAACTCAACGGTTAATAGTAGATATAAATCTTGACGTGATGCACGGCAAGAAAATGTCGATAGTGCTGAATACTCTCGCATACCACATACAATTCTCTGTAGTAGGCTGGCTATTGGGACTGTCGGGATTCAGCTTCTTGCTGAAGAAACTCAACGGTTCCCAATCGTTATTATTTTTCTGTTAAAGGCAAAAACCGACATGAGAATTTGAAGCATTGGTGAAAAATCCCAATTCAAGGTTTGGTAAGGGTTGCGCCAGAAAAGCAGCTGATGACAACTTGTCTTTACAAGCCTTGAAAGCAAAAAAGTAATTTACCATTCCGATGAAACGACAAATTCCTTTCAAAGTCAGTTCTTCCTTGGAGAGAATGCGAAGATGTTCAGCATGCTGATGTGCAGTGCGTGAGAATACTAAAATGTCATTAACGTTGGCGAAACAGAAATTTAAGCTTTGCAAAACCTCATCAATGAACCGGCTCATTATCAATGAAAGGTTTGGCCAGTATTCCAGAGACCAGATGACAAACTCAAAAATCCAATACTATTGCAGTTTTGCAGATGTCAGATTCATTGATGGGAAATTGTTGGTATGCCTTAACTAAATCGATTGTTGATAATATGTGTATACAAGTGAACATTCTGTAGGCGTGAGCGACTGCGACCACGCGATCGACTCATATTACGCTCCCGTGATCTGCTAATTGGTCTCCTAGCTATAGTGCGGGTCAACTCATCTACTTACTTTTGAAGACCAAGAAGAGTCTGATCTGCTGCTGACGGTGACTGGTATTGGGAAGTAATTGCACATACTTATATATTACACTGAAGCTTATAACTGAATATCCATTAAAGTGTCGGCAAGCTCAACCAAAGTAGGAGTACAATGGAAACACGATGCAGTTGAAGTAGGTCCTACATACACCCACAATCATCACTTACCCCTACACCTGTGACTTGTCATTTTTAAAAGTTATTAAAGTTAACTCAGACGCCTGTGTTTGTCTCTGTACGGTGTTTAGTAACCTAAAATATAAGTATTTACTATATATACTATACGTAATACATATTTACAAGGTTAAAGGCAGGCTGCGCAGCATAGTATTACGTACACAACGATAAGCAATAGCAAATTGACAGGCAATATTAAAACATAAAATTGCATGCAATACAAAATAAATACAATTTCGTTAATTATTCACTGTTTTTGTAACACAAGAGATGCTATTATAGTTGTATAATGTTCCAAAAACACAATGGTTCAATCTTGGAAAATGGAAAAATCAGTTATTAACGTCAGACCTCGACGTCTTCTCTATTTTAGAACGGTGATAACTTTGTTGCTAAGTGAGTCTGCGCTTGTTTAAAAAAAATTGTCACCAATATAATACGTTGACCTCCAATAAATTTACTCCTAAACGTTCCTATTTACATTTACAATTATCATATAATACTAAAATATAATGATCACGATATATATAAGAGAGTTCAGCTAGCTATTTTACAACGAGACCAAAAACGAATGACAGACTGTCAAATCATAAACTAAGAATATACAGATAATAAAAAAAAATAGTGGCGCTTTCGTGATGATTCCCAACAGCTCACCATTTTCGCCCAAATGTTGGTTGGGATCCTCGGTATACGACATGGTTCTATTGCCGAACTAGTGGCTATGTCGGGAGATGAGTTGACGTTGCAGCTCATCCCGGTTCTGATGTCGGAGAATTCCGACTCAATTGAGTAGTAGACGTTTCTTCCAATGTTGGGTTCCTTGTAATTTAGACTGTAATTAAGGTGTGTTTTACTTGACACAATTTAGACGTGTAGGCAGATAGTGAACTCAAATTAAAGTGTCCGAGAAAATGCCATTCACGAATTATAAGCCAGCTACCCCAAACGTGCACGGAGTCACATGAGGATTACGGATCACTGATTGGTACCTGCTTTCTATTAGTAAGCTTTTCTGATTGGTCGGTGGGAATCGCACGAAGTTCACTATGCAACTGCAAATAGTTCTCTTCACGTTCCCTAGATGGCGTTGTAACAATTTAAATTTATGGCGCACCATTATATATTTATATTATCTATAGTACCAATACTAATGTTTGTCTGTGTCTTCGTTATTTAATTTGTGGGTGTCCAATAAATAGTCTACGAAGTGTAATATTTTAGACTTAATTTAATATATATTCAGAATAAAATCATTCGTCTGATTCATTTCATTAAATATTCTACTTCAAGGATTTAACTTTCTCTTGTGGAGTAAAAGAATACAATGTCAACACGATGGTAAGTATTTTCTAACTGTAACTCATTGATAAATTGAATTGTTTTTGCTTATTTAAAAATATATTTTTATTTATCTTGTAATAAATAAAATCATTATAATCAATGTACATGATAATGTATATATGTAAATGTGTAAAAAATAATTTAATTTATGGTAATCCATAAAAAATATTGTTCAAGGTATCCAATATATCAAAGAGGAAATCCACAATTAAGAGTTTTTTTACCCAATTTTTGGATGAAACTGGTGCGTCCACACCCAAAACAACTACCCAATGTTGTACACTTTCAATGTTCTATGGAGATGACAAAATATGATATTAAAAATTATTTACAAAAAATATATAATGTTCCTGTTATTGATGTTAGAACTAAAATCACTTTAGGAAAGTTTCGAAAAGATATAACTAAAGGATACATAATAAAAGATGAAGACATAAAATATGCTTACATTGTTTTGGTAAGGAAAAAATATGATAAGTTTCAATATTCATAATGATATTTCAAAGATGTAACTTATAACAGTCAAATTAAGTTTTTCAGTTTATAAATTATATTTTTTTAACTATTAAAATTATTCTTTACTATTATTTGCTTGGGAAATAATGGCTCACATTTTTTCATTCAATAAACCCAATAAGTGAAAAATCTTTGTTTTGTTTGTTTTTCTTGTTTTTTTTTTAAAATCTTTTTTTTATATTATTTATAACATTTTTTACATAAACAGTTTATATGCATTCTTTGATTGTTCAATATACAGTATTTTTACAGTAAATATATTTTTTTTAACATTTACAGCCTAAAAATATGAAATTTGATTTTCCTGATATTTTTGCAAGCTCAAAAGATGAAGATGAAGAAAACATGAAATCATTGGATGAAGCTAAAAACAGTTTTAAACAATATTTAGATAAAAACAAAGATAGAAAAGATGTTCCAAGTTGGTTCTCTATATAGATATTAGAATTTTATTTATTAGGTGTACAAATAAGTTTCCGCAGTTTTTTATAAAAAATTAGGAATTTATTGTAAAGGAAAAGTACATTACGTTTTATTCAAAGTATTTTCCATCATTTGCCACTACTTTTCCCCATCTTTCTGGCAACATTCGGATACCCCGTCGAAAAAACTCTTCATCTTTTGACGCTATCCACAAATCTACCCAATTTTTGGTGTCTTCATATGATGTGAAGCGCTGCTCAGACAGACCATGTGCCATCGACCGGAACAGGTGATAATCAGAAGGGGCTAAGTCTGGTGAATACGGCGGGTGGGGTAAAACTTCCCAGTTGAGTGTTTCCAAGTATGTTTTTACCGGCGCCGCAACATGTGGACGAGCATTATCGTGTAAAAGAATAATTTTGTCGTGTCTGGAGTAGTAATGGGCGCGTTTTTCCTTAAGTGCCCGACTCAATCTCATCAATTGTGTTCGGTAGAGAGCTCCAGTAATGGTTTCGCTTGGTTTCAGTAATTCATAATACACGACACCAAGCTGATCCCACCAAATACACAGCATGAGTTTTTTTCCATGAATATTCGGCTTAGCTGTCGATGTTGATGGTTCGCCGGGCTTAACCCATGACTTTCTCTTCTTTGGATTATCGTAGTGAATCCATTTTTCGTCACCAGTGACTATACGATGCAAAAAACTCTTTTTTTATTCCTGGCAAGCAGCATTTCACTCATGCATAATCGGCGTTCAACGTCTCTCGGCTTTAGTTCATATGGAACCCAATTTCCTTGTTTTTGAATCATTCCTAACGATTTTAAACGATGTGAAATTGCTTGTTGAGTCACTTGTAGAGTAAGTGCAAGTTCTTTTTGCGTTTGGGACGAATCTTCCTCCAATAGTACTTCTAATTCCATGTCTTCGTACACTTTCGGCCTTCCACTGCGTTCTTTGTCTTTAACGTCAAACTCACCGTTCTTAAACTTTTGAAACCATTCCTGACAACTTCTCTCACTTAAAGCAGCTTCACCATATGCTTCTAGAAGCAATCGATGCGCCTCAGCTGCAGATTTTTTCACATTAAAGAAGTAAATCAAAAGTTCCCGCAAATGATGCTTATTCGGAATAAAACTTGACATTTTTGCACGAAAAAAATTACGTGATGCTGATACGGAATCACTAGTACTTTAAGGTTATGGTGTTGCCAGATGACTAAACTTGGGATATTACGTTTTACATCTGACAATTTCTCCATAACCTTCTGGTGGGGCCATCTTTTGACAAACCGCGGAAACTTATTTGTACACCTAATATTAGAATAGCCATATAAGGCAATTAGATTTTATAAAATGTAAATAAATTGATCTAACAAAATGTTTTCTTAACCTTGCTTGTAATTAGATTACTGATATCCCTTAGTATTGTAGGATGGATGTGTTTGGTTGTGGTGGACTGCTTGCTTGTTTTTTATGTATTCAGAAAAAAAATCCTGAGATTTTAAGTTATATGGAAAAAAATAATTATTTTTCGACATTCTATCATGTGATAGAGTAGATAGACTAATATGGAAATGTTTTATTTTCAAAGAAAATGGACTTATGGGAAGCAATCTTATCAACTAAAAACCATCCATTTCCAACGAAAACAACAGTACACACTGGATTGCCTGCTTTTGAAAAAGGTGATGGATTTGTATGGGAAGAGAACTACAAGTTCACCATCTGGTTTTTGCTGCTAGATAGAGTTATAATATCAAATTCTGAGTAGACATTTAACTATATATAAATATGTTCTAAATGTGTTCCATATGAGGGTAGCATCAATGGAAACTGATTGCAGTTCAAATAATAATTTATATTTTAGGATTTATTGTAGTATGTGAGGTTATATTGCCACTGGTTGATCAGCAGAGGATTATCTGTTGCTTATCAAAATACACCAATAGTAGGTAGAGTTTGATGAAGTTACAACTCTATTTATTTATTTAAACTTTTTGCACAATATGTACACCAGGCGGACTTAATGTCATTGGGCATTCTCTACCAGTCAAACTATGGGCGAAACAGAAGACTGGTTTGAAGGTAATGCAGCTTGTACAAAAAAAAATTAAAATCTCTCTATTAGCACATTTGGTACCACCGGCATGGGAATAAAATTAAACTCACTGAGTCAGTGGCACTGAATATTTTAATGTGTATCTTTTAAACTTTATACTGTACTTTAACTATATAAATTTTAAAGTCGTGCATACAAGTCCAGGATTAAAGGTTTGTATGTCTGCGTGTATTTAAATAAAAACTTCACAAAAAAAAACACTTGTAGCATTTATTCAAAAGCTTAGTGTCAATTTACAAAACACCTACTTTAGTAACTACAACTTAACATAATTCTATCTAACTTAAAGATAGAAGATACTACACATATAAAAGTAATGAAATGAATATTCCGTGCTTATATAATAGTAAAAAAAGTTAAATATTAATGTAATACATTTTTATAACAAAAATGTTTTTTGATATACCAATATATCAGTTTATAAAAGTATATCAATAACAAACTAAAAAGTAAGAATCAATGTTGATTTTTAAAACTTAATAATTTTTAAATAATTAACATTAAATTTCCAAACAAATAAATGATTTTAATGTTAACATGAGTAAAATCAAATATAACAGTTTTGGCTCTAAACAAATGAGAAGTAGTATCATCATATTTAATATATTGCACCATTGTCATCCATTTTTAATTTAACATAGTATAAATATGTAATAGCGCATTATATAGTATAACAGATGATATAACACTGTATTCATTCACATATGTATTTATAAAAATAATATGTTAGTCTGATTTAAGTAATTCATCTAAGAAAACTGAAGAGTGACAACGTGGACATAATGTAATATCCATCACAAAAGCTACCTGAAACAAAAGTTGTATTTAATTTAACATTGTCATAATATCAATAATAGAATGTGCTACATACTAATTTTACTCACTCTAGGATGTTGTTCACATTTTATTCGAATCCGTCCATGACAAAAAAAACCGCATGCGCGACAAAACACTATACTATTGCCTCTAACGCAGTTACATTCCTTAGTGTTAGAGTACGCATTTTTTATTTGAGGTACTCCACGACCGGCGGGCACTGAAAACTTATAGACTTTACCAGTTGCTGCTGCTACCGCTGGAGTAGTTTCCATTATAATCAAATTAAAAGTTCACTGTGGCAGTTATTGAGCAGTAAAAGTAATTTAACTACAAATTGTTTTGAAATTATCGATGGTGACACTACAACGTTGCTAAATGAACTTTTTCAGTTGATATTAAATAAAATAGTATTTCAATGACAATACGTACATGATAAAGCAGTGGGTATTCATAGGAAATTACGAAAAACGTTAATAAAGTGTTGTCAACCTAAAACTTTTTAAAAAAGGATTTTCTAAAAACGTTTTAGGACCTTTCAAAACAAATCTTAACATTAAAAAGGTTCAGGAAGAAGACATATCAATCACTTAAATAAGTAAACATTTTTTTCCACCTTATAATAATATATATTACATACAAAAACAATAAAATATATTTATTGTGTGACTTCTTTCTTAAATATATATGTTTTGGTGATATAAGACACTTATTACGTCTTTTTGGGATAGGATCCTAAAGTAAAATTTTTATTTAAAAGAAATTATAGAATCCTTCTATTTCAAAACCAGACTTGAGGTACATTACTTACTATGCAAATACCTCTACTATTTGAATCGTCAAAAACATTACTTAGATTTTAATATTTTTTGGTGGATGGATATGATTAGATTTTAATACTTTTTAATTAGTGGTCAGGTATTCGCTTTTAGAGACAAGGGTCAAGGCTTCGATTATCACATTTTGGGGTCACTAGCAGAGATTGTGTATAGGCTAGAAAATCAATTAACTAATTCCATCTATGTGGGGAAAGCGTATTAAAAAGCATAAAGACAAAAACGCGTTTAATAATATTTTAATAGCCTTGCACCAAACAACTAACTTGTTGTTGATGCATATCTAAGGTTTTTCATAAACTATTAATTATTTATCTAGTTTAGTAGACCTAGCGTGTCAAACACCACAGGAAGTAGTATTGTTCATTAAAAGTTTCTCGTAACATAGTTGCATGCAATCAAATCATTATAAATGTGATCTAAACCTAGATGACAACAATAATGGAGAGATCACAGAACATGAAGCGTTTATTATGTTTATTTTTATTCACTTTTTATTTCGTGATTTTATTTACCACAGCGCATACTGCACTGCGTAAGTCACATGCCAGTATCACTGCGGACTACTTCTATTTGGACTACGCTTTAAAACGAGTAATTTTATTATTGATATTTTTATCCATGATTATACCTACCCAATTATTTGGGATGAGAGCGTGGTAACCTTTGACGTCTTTTGATCGTTAAGAAATATAGTTTATTTGTTATATATTGATATTTCTTGAGTATTATTGAGTGGTATTGTTATTTATTGAGTATGTTATACTTTATTTTGTTAATAGAATAAACAACTATTTAAACTGAATTCTGTAAAATAAAGTTATTATACTTAATATTGTTACTTGCGGTATTAAAATTATTTGAATATTTAAAGAAGACCGCTTTTTCATAGTACCTATCTTATTTTTATGTTTATTGTCCGTTCACTTGATGATTCGGAATATTAATAGTTAAACGAATTGTAACTTGAGTTCATAACAAAATTATTGATACATTTTTTTACACTAGGTCGCTAGGCATATGCCACCACCACCTGAAATCCCGCCACCTAATATGCCGTCTCCACTAATGCCACCATACCAAACTGCTGATCGTGTCCGCCGGAACCCTAAAGGCGTTGGTGGTTTTTTGCCAACAAGAAAAGGCTAAAATTGTTCATCATTTTCTACTTTCAAAAATATGCAAAATGTATTTAATATGGGTGGTATGAATTATCGAAAAATAAAAAATATGAACCATACGTCTGTAATGTTTAAATTTATTGAATTATATATCTCTAGAAATCATAACCTATTATTAGGTAAGTAAAATGACAATAATACCATTAGAGTGAGGTTTATGTATATGATAGTGGCAATGACTTCTAATGTTAAAAAAGACGGCGATATCATGCGCTAGTAGAACATGCACCAGACGTCACCATCCCAACTATGGCCCCAACACGTTTCAATAGAATAAAGGGAGCTACGCTATTGTATTAGTATGCTTGGGTCCATAAGGCCGCGCTGAAGTCCGGTTGGCTCGAAAGATGTTCGACTGAGCCGACAATGGACCACACTCACACTTTAAAAATTTTGCTCCCTCCACGCTCCCCCTAAAAGACGTCTGCTCCCACTCGAAATCCTGTAGCCACCTGGCTCCCGCGAGCGGAGAGGGCCAGCGACGGAACCAACGTAGGAATAGTTTCGGCCATATATCGACGACGCGAAGTCTTTAAAGAACACTCAAAAGCCGTTGAGAACAGCGGCACTGAGGACTAGCGTTTCAGTGTGATTGAGTTGCTGCGCAAGCAGTGGGGTTCGTTCCCGAGGCTCCCTTCCACACCCCTTCGCGCGTGAACATCCCCGATTGATTGATTGATTAATCAGCACGCTTTTCCTACGGGTGCGTCTGCTACTGTTACGGCGGAGATGAGACGGCCGGATGTGGCGTCAACCCAATCATCGGCCAGCTGTGCCGACGGGGCTGCAACATCACGGCCGCTGTATGTGTGATGTATTACAGACGTAACAAAAGACTTAAATAAAAATAATAGAAATAAAGGGGAAAACCGCACCGTTGCTTCTTTCATATGGTAGTGATCTCATTCATTTGAATTAATATTGCCAAAATAGCACGGATGGTTCATCTCAAGTGTTGTTCGTTAATGTCATAATTGTCAAATTCATATTACCAGTTTTGTCTACAACTGTACCTGTTCATAACCAAAGAATTAAATTGGAGCTGTCAATGTAAAATTAATCTACAAAAATATTTTTTAAACATTTTAAATTGTACATAATCAAAGGATAATCAATCATTACGTCTGTATAATGATCTTGACGAATATAAAAAGAGCTCCACAACTATTAGGCAAACTACAAAAAAACGTGAAATTTCCTGAAAAATTTAAAGGCACTATAATAGAAAAATGGGCCGATTATTGGAAGAATCTTTTTGTTGATTATCGCCAAATGTTACAAGATTTAAGAAGCGACATTCAAGAGAAACCACAAAAAACATTTCTTTGGGCAACAGGACTTGTATCCATTTACATGATGTCACAAAACAATCCTGACGAGGTAGTTTTTAAAGACACTCTAAAACGTATTACAAATGAAGTTATATTAGTAAGTGAAGATTGCCGAAATCCTAAAACTGTTGAACATCTACGACATCTAGATAAATCTTATAATGAGTGTGTAATCCATTACAAGAATCTAGGTATTGCATCTATTGTTTATATCTCAGAGTTAAATGACTCCTGTGATTTATATAAAACCCAATGTGCCTATTTGAAACCTACTTTATTAAGTTTCCCATCAAGGATTGTAGATGTGGGCTTTCTGGGTAAATGGTGGAATCTTTATATTAAAACAACAAATTATGATGTGAATTTATGAGATGTTTTCGAGTGCTATCCATTATCATAGTTTAAAATGGGAGACATTAATAGTGCAGTTATATTATAATTATTGTTAAATTTGAATTATAGCTGAATTTTATTAAACAATAATAATGTTTTTTACCCTTTCCAAAACTTTTAAATGTGATTTTTGCAAGTATTACAGATAAATATATCTGCATTATTGTTTAGATATATATATATATATATATATATATATATATATATATACATTAGATATATATATATATATACTAAATATATATATATATATATATATATTTAGATATATATATATATATAGATTAGTATGTAACAGACTACCGTTGAGAAGATATTCTCCGATCATTCCACCGTGAAACATCGTCGAGGAAGTACCCTCCAATCAGTCTGCTGTGGAATATCGCCGAGGAGAGTATCCTTCGATCAGTACGCAACAAACTATCGTGTAGGAGATATTCTCCGATCATTCCACCGTGAAACATCGTCGAGGAAGTACCCTCCAATCAGTGCTGTGGAATATCATCGAGGAGAGTATCCTTCGATCAGTACGCAACGAACTATCGTCGAGATGTTCTCCGATACTTTTCTAAAACAGTTTTGCTGTCGATTTACACGTGTTGTAAATTTTGGATTTACTAAATTTATCAGTTTGTAGTTTAAAAACAATAGTTCTGGCCTAAGTTTGCAAGAATACAATACATATACTATACACACACACACACACATATATATATATATATATATATATATATATATATATATATATATATATCTATATATATATATATATCTATATATCTATATATATATATCTATATATCTATATATATATATATATATATCTATATATATATATATATATCTATATATATATATATATCTATATATCTATATATATATATATATATATATATATATATATATATATATATATAATATATATATATATAAATTTAAAGCAATCTCTAAATGTGTTAGTATTTGCAATAAAGATCAGATAATTTTCTTACACAATATGTCACGTGTAAGAGGAACCTTTAACATAAGAGCACTTTATCCAATCAATCATTTAAATACATTTGATATCAGCATAAAACCTAAAATAATTGTGTTTATATAAGAGTTCAGTATGAATTTAATACAATGTGTTAAATAAATTGAGATAAAATAGCAAGAAAACATGTATCTACTTGTGTAGCATCTTGCAATAACAAAAAAGAACATTTTATTCATACTTAAATGTAGAACTATATGGTTTTAAGTAATAAATGACTCAGGCTGAGGTTGTCATAGAGAGAAGACAGTACTTATCGCTGCATATATTACCTGTATTAACCTTCCTATACCTGCACGTTTGTCTGAGAGACCGACAGAATGATTTTTCGATTTTAAATAAAGAACGAATAATGCTAGTTTAATGAACTTTCTAGTACTTGCCTAATTTGATACGACCTTGAAATTGACGTGACGTGTGACCAAGTTCATTAAACTAGCATTATTCGTTCTTTATTTAAAATCGAAAAATCATTCTGTCGGTCTCTCAGATAAACGGGCGGGTATAGGAAGGTTAAAAAGTACCATCTTCAGACTTTGTTCAGTGATGGTTAATGTTTTATTGGTAAATCAATCCTTTGATGATTAATTGGAAGTGATATTAGAAAGCTGTCAACCATAGATTGGAGTTTTTTTTATGGGATAGAATGGTCAACAAGCAGGCATTTCGCCTGATTTAAACAAACTGTGCCACCCGTAAACATCTGCTAAGCCTATGGTATTGCACACAGGGATAAAACTGCCATCCAAAATAAAGTTAGAGGCACAATTTTGTTTTTTATTTGAATTAATTTCGTCACTAGATGGCAATACTCGTGATAAAATAATTTCTTTATATTCTATATAAGTATTTCATTTAATCAGAAGGTATAAATTTTTGTAGTCCATCATATAAATGAAAAAGAATGACATTTATTGAAATAAATATTCGTATTAGCCCTGTATAAAATAGGTTGATTCATTTATTTTAATTAGTATAGTATTTCCAGATATTGAATACCTTTTTATACTTTTTAACCTGCCATCTATTGAGTTTTTTTAGTACTAATTACGCCCTCTGGCGCGCAGGATACCATATAATTTAAAGTTTTAAATTAGAGTTACGCATCTATAAATCTATAGTACACAGTAAACCCTCCTATAACGCAATTTCGTATAACGTTATTTTATGTCCATCGTATAACGCGGAGATTTCCCAAGTCATATTTTTACTATGAAATGTAGTCATTTGATAGTTCATAATCACCGTTACGTTTGCACATCCTTTTTTTATACAATTAAATTATTTTATTACGTTTTAGTTCCCAGTTTTTTAGTTTTAAGCACGTTGATTACACATAGTAAAGTAACAATAGCTCAGCCGTTAAGCCTCGCCCTTACGACCTGATTCGTCGTGAGTTCGTATCTTCCATTGGACTATTAATATGAACCATATCCTCGAACAAGCATTATTAGCTTAGTTGGAATGGTTAATAAGAATCCTAGTAATATTAAAAACATTGCTAGTCTTCTCTTAAAAAAATAGTGACCCCTCGTATAACGCGGAACCAATCTACCGCGTTATGGGATGGTTCACTGTATAATCTATGGTATTGCCTGCTACAACAAAATATTTCCCTTATTGGATATCGTCAAAAGCTTATTATTAGATTTTTCAATTTAATATTTTTTGTTGAATACTCGTTATAATTCGGCATTACAGTGCGGTAGGGATAAAATAGCCAATTTAGTAGTGTTATAAATGTCTCAGTGAAAACACCATAAAAAATACAACTTCGCCTGTAAAACTAATTTCATGCTATCAACGAATATCCCTAATATGAAATACATAGAAGTAAAATAAAATGTGTAGCCATTCAAAATCTAAATATACTAACGTACAACACACACGTTCAATAAACATTTGTAAATTTAAATAACAAACACATTTAATCCGTAATTACGAAGAGATGTATCTATTTAATACATATTTTATAGTTTTGTGAGATGATGTTAGATTTTTTAATGGTAACCAAAAACTTTTTATTTATATATTACTTTTAAATGGGATTACTAAACTCTGCTCCGAGTCTTACTGTAGTCTCAATAATAGACACAAATTTACTTCGACACTTTTGACATGTTTCTCTTATTGTTTCTCGTAGTTCGAAGAGTGACATTTTTTAGTAACCATACATAACCCACGGTTGGACACGAGACCACCCCATTTCTGGGTGAACGAACATTAACCCACCATGCTTGACGAAGCCGCATTGAATACCCGACATAATGAATATTCGTATATGTGTGTACGGCAATCAAACTCCCAACTAGGGTGGCGGTAACATCGCCACACGCCAGGTTATATTGGGTTGTCCGGAAAGTTCGTGCAGATTTTCGGTAGGTAGCGCGAGAGACAGGCAAAAAAGAGAGGGCAAAAATGCCACACAAGCGGCAAATAAGATATGTGTTGTTTATAGCGAGAATGCTGTAGCCGAAAGAACTGTGCGAAAGTGGTTTGCTCGGTTTAAAGCTGGAAATTTCGACCTGGAAGATCAAGAACGCCCAAGTAGGCCGTCAACCACAGACGAAGATATGATTAGAACAGAAATCGAGTACAATCCACGCTCGACATTACGTCAATAAGCAGAATGGTACCTATATAATGTAATAAATGTATATCAATATTTAAATGAGCTGGGTTTTAATTGCCCTAAAATATCGGCACGAACTTTCCGGACAACCTATTAGATTTAATTGAGATCTAGTATATCAAAACGACAACTTGCGATAAATCACACTAGTCGGTTTTATACTACAAACTGTAGAAATGTGGAACAATTTAAACCTGCGGTGTGCCCGTGTGATTATGACATGAGAAAAGCGTATGTTCATGTAAATAACGTAAGTGTTCATTAAAAGTCAGCAACGCATCTGCGACGCCTCCGGCGGTGCGGATGTTTATTGGGCAGCGGTTACAGGTTACCCGCAAGCTCGTTTGCCTGCTCTGCTATAAAATAAAATAATATAAAACTACTGGAGGAGACGAGTGGGAACCGCGTCTTGGCGGTGGCGTCGTACACTACATGCGCTAAGTGTAGTATCCACCTGGCCAAACGGAGTGACGATCTGAGCAGCGCTGCTGGCAGAAACTGGACTACTAAAGCCGAAGATCCGGGTATGTCTAAAAATGGACTGCCTAAGGGTGGATGATGATAAAGTACAGAAATAGACAAACTTAATTAATAAAAATAATAACAAATAAATTATTGAGGAGTGTTTATATTTCGTTTCTTACTAATGATATTACAAAAATTAAATGTATAAAAACTAAGAAGTTCTCACAAATTAGCTCATGCATGTAATCTATCCTAAAATGCAATCTAAAAACATAAATCACCACTGTGTGAATCCTGCAAATATATATATATAGTATTTTCTTCTTTATATACCTTATTGTAATGAACACTATTATTATGTTGTTTAATCAAAATAAATTAACAAACACAAACATTTTACTTTTATTTAGAGTCGAGGATTTTATCGCATCTTCTATATAATCCTCAAGTATTACTATCACTACAATTTTTTTGACGTAGTTCGATTAGCAATTTAGCAGCTATTGGATTATTGAAAATAGCAAACATTTAGAAATCATGTATTAACAAGACCTTACTAAAAACAAAATATACATTTTAATTTATGCCAAATTTCAATAATTCATATTCTCTGCTAACACAATTAGAGCCTATTTCTTGGCTCAAAATAAAAAAAATAAGTATCCCACTAAAAATAAGTAGAAAATATAAATAATCACTGATTTCTTGAGAAAGGAAAATAACTCTTTAATAAAAAAATAAAAACATGTTTAGTATAATTTTCGTATTTAAGCATTACATATTTAAAAATAGAAATAACTTTATAGCAATGCAATAATAACCCTGAAAACAATATCTAAACTTAAACTTCTCATCTAAATTGTACAAAACCTTTTAGAACATGCAATAGGCAGGAACATGTATTAAGACACACATTTTTAGGATAACTGAGTAAAATTATTTGATACTGTTTCATTCATATATACTTTTTATTTAAATATATTATGAAACGATCTATCATAAGCAGGTATTACTCAAATTCTTTAACCTCTTCAGGGACATTGGCACATGTGTGTACGTTAGCTTTTTTTATTTATTTCAAGAGAAATTAGCCACATATGAGGACATTATCTATTTTTCTGTAAAAATTACTATTTTCTGTTTTTTTCTTATCTTACTGAATTGTTATAGATATAAGGTGAATAACTCGTAATAAAAAGAAAAATTTTATTAATGTTTTCTCACTTAAAAAAATTCGTCCCTGAAGAGCTTAAAACAAAAGTTATACAAATTTTTATATAGTGAACACAGCTTATTTCCATCTGATATACATAGTGCATGCCAGTGTGTTGTAATAATTGGTATTATAACAATATTTTTTGTAAATAACATAACAGTCTTACTAATAAGGTTGTGCAAAATTTAATGCTAATCTCTAAACAGCATTAAGGTATTTTGTTCATTCTCCTGAAAAAACCAAACTCAGATTTTTTTTAGAAAACAATACCAGCTGGAACAAACTAAAATGTTCGGTACATGAATAATTTACATCTATCACATTATGTCAGACTTTACTTATAAATATGTTACAATACTCGCAAAATATTTTATACACAATTAAGTAAACAACAATGACTATAAAATGAATTAGTAAAGGTATATAATAGGTTACAACAGCAATGGCAATCACAGATAATACAACGATAATTCTTTTTTGATTAAACCAAAGACAATCTATGCCGAGTTGAATCAAGAAGCATTTTAAAAAGGAAAATGGAGATATCCTTTAACCATTAGAATATTTTAAAAAACAAGGACAAATAAGTCTTGTATGAAAGAAGAGTAGTAGGCAATATTATTTTTTCAATGTGAAAAAAAATAAATGAACATGACTACAAAAACCTATAACAACAATGTTACAAACTTGATACCGATGAACAAATTAAATCATATAATTGTAGATGGTCACTTGTTGGAATGAGAGCAATGAGTTTTGCCTCACAAAAGCAGGATATCCGGTC